>JAMQGT020004691.1:0-20522 GCA_024447675.2 Pterophyllum scalare | reverse complement strand
ATATAGCGCCAAATCACAACAAACAGTCGCCTCAAGGTGCTTTGTATTGTGGGTAAAGACCCTACAATAACACAGAGAAAACCCAACAGTCAAACAATGGTTTTGTATACTACTTCGATTCAGTTACGTATTGCTTTCAGTGGGACGCCATGATTTCACGCTATATCACAAACATTTTAAGGCATCAGATGCACTGCCTGTCATGGACTGTCATTTTTTTTTTTTTTTTTTTTTGGTGTGTTAATAATATATCTTGGTTTCTTAGGGCAGACCTTCACAATGTGGTAGGGGAAGGTTATGTTTATGTACCTTCGCATACATACACTCTTGCTCAGTGTTACTACCCCATTGTGTAATTGTGACTGTGGTATCTGCTCTATGCTGACTAAATGTTTTTGCTGCTGAAAGATAACACAGGCTACTTTCATGTTAGAAAAAGACACATTAACCACCATAGCAGATATCTCACCACTTTTTGTTTATTAGAATAAAAACTTTCCTTTTTGAGAAATTTTGTAGTCAGGGCTGGATCAGGTGACCCTCAACTATCCCTTAGTTATGCTGCTGCAGGACTTCGTGTGATGCACTGTGATACTCTTGATTCACCTTTTTTCACTCCCCATATGTCTGTATACCACTGCAGCATGCCATTATATTTTTGTCTTTTCTCTACCTTAGTCTGTTTTCTCCTGTCTCCCTATGCTCTCACCCCCTCTGCCCTCCCTGAGTCTTGTTCTGCCCTAGGCTTCTTTATGTTAAAAAGGATTTTTCCTTCCCATGGTTGCAAAGTGCCTGCTCATGGGGGCGGGGGGGTCATTTCATTGTTGGGGTTTTCTCCAGAATACTGTAAGTTGTTTAGCATAAAGTATAAAGGCTGTGAAGCGACTGTTGTTGTGATTTGGCGTGATATAAATAAAGCCGAATTGAACTGAAATCAAATTGTTGTGGCACACTGTCCACATATTTCAGTTTATAATATGTTTAGCCATCTCCTCCATGTATCTTCAAGTTTTTGATGGGCACTTCTAAACTCCCTTGGGCACATTTTGCAGACACCCTTCATTTTGACTGAGGAACATCACATCGCCACCTCTGTAATATTAGCAGTGGGTGCCACTGATTAGCTGCTGTCTGAGTTTTATTGAAAGGCAGATTCATCTGGATATATGTAGCCCTCATTCTGTTGTGAAGCTCTTTGTCTTTAATGTTTCCATTTTTTTTCCTCACAAAGCTTCCAAGTTTGATTTTGTCTGACTTGGGCAAAACTTGGGGGCGAATGATGCATCTCATCACTTGGTTATAACATTTTCAGAGTTGCACTGATTAGCCCAAAGGGGCTAATGCATGGGGTGTGCAATTACTGTTCTAAACAAGTGAGCACATTTTTAACTGATTGGTCCAGAGGCGCACTGCATCATTGGTCACATGTTGTTGACTTGTATTTGTTGTTATTGTTTTTCTGCAGATGTTGGCTCTTTATGCTGTGCAGTTTCTCTTTTTCTGTTTGGGTTTAATTTCCCTAATTTCTCTCCCTGTTACTTTTGTTTAACCGTTTATTTCTCTCCTCTCCTCTCCTCTCCTCTCCTCTCCTCTCCTCTCCTCTCCCTCTCCTCTCCTCTCCTCTTCCTCTCCTCTCCTCTCCTCTCCCCTCCCCTCCTCTCCCCTCCCCTCTCCTCTCCCTCTCCCTCCTCTCCCCTCCCCTCCCCTCCTCTCCTCTCCTCTCCTCTCCTCTCCTCTCCTCTCTGTCATCTTATTCCTTTGTGACCTTCCAACTAAGATCCCTTGTTCCTTTCTTTCTCCTTTGCTCTCCTTCTTTCAGCTGCCACTGTTGCACTGAGCCCTCTCTCATATTCTTCTTTTAACTTGTCGAGCTTGTCTCTCCTTAGCTTGACACGTTCTTATTTCATGCCCTCCTCTTTCTGTCAACCTTTCTGTAATTTTTTTCGTTCCTCCTGCTTGTCCTTGTCTGCCCTGTCTTCTTTTTTTCTCTTCCTCTTCTTTTAGTTTATTCATATTATTACTGTAATGGTCCAATGCCTAAAGCTGAAAAAAATTAAACATGAATGAACACTGGCCACTTCGTCCACAAATACACAATGAGTGTGTGTTGTTTCTGTGTGTGGAGCTCTGTTCCTCTGCCCCCACCACCACCACCACCAACCCCGCTTCTCTGTGCTTTTCATACGCTTTCTCGCCCTCGACATTTCACATGCAAATGCATGTATATACAAGGCGCACACATGCACAAAGTGCATACAGAAAGAAGGACGCACAAGGTTAGGCGAGCAGCAAAGCTCAGCTCAGAGGCTGCACATGCAAATGGCAGCAGAGAATTTCACATGTGAACTCCGTCTGGGCAGCAAACATGAATTCTGCACCATGGACTAGAGTCGATTTGAGTCCTTTAAAACGCTACTGTCATAATGCATTCATCTTTTCCCCCTGCTGGGTAAAGAGAGCATGGATGCCACCTAATGGTGAGAATGTATAGTTGTGACACAGCTGTGTTGTATAGTGGATGGGGGAAGGGAAGATTTGAAAGGCTGTGTCTCGTGTGTCTTTTTTTTATGTGTGCATGCGCATCGTGAAACTAAGTGAATGCATGCTTGTTTTTTTTTTTTGTAAAATCAGTCACATCATGTGGTCTTGTTTTTCCCTGCTGTCCTTTAAGCTGATGCTGAAAAAGTCCAGTTTTTACCTCATATATGACACATACCCGATAATTTAAATCAGCATGAATTTCAGCAGGCTGCACGGTGTTACAGACCACTTAGGTATGTTGGGACCCTGAGGCACGTGACCTGTGGTGCGTTAGATTTTGAAGGTTCAAATATAAAAGATTAAGATGAATAAAATTCTTCAACATAAGCACACAAGACAAAATTGATATGTGGGAATAGATTAGAGGATACAACTAAAATGTCAACATAAGAGAGGAAAGGCAGGTTAAAAATGTCTCTGTTGCTCTTTGTATTGTTTTCAGATGTGCTGCCACCCTAAACAGATGTACAAAGCAAACAGTAATATAAAATGTTCTCTTTGTTTGTTATTTCTCAGCCTGGCCCAGGTACCGTGTGCTGCGGGTCCAGGAGCTGGGCCAGTACAACCTGGAAATTCTGTCAGCTGATCTGTCTGATGACTCCCTGTATGAGTGCCAGGCCCCAGATGCTGCCCTGAGGTCCAGGAGGGCCAAACTCACTGTCCTCAGTATGTTTGTGTGCATCTGTGTTTTTGTGCATGACTGTTGGATGCAAATGTGTGATTCTAATCACGCTCTTTTTTTACGCTGCAGTCCCCCTGACGACCCAGTAATTGATGGGGGTCCGGAGGTATTGCTGAATGCGGGGGAGTCCTACAACCTGAGCTGTGTGTCTCGCGGGGCAAAGCCGCCCTCTATGATCGAGTGGCTCAAAGACGGTCTACCTGTGGAGGGAGCTGTCAGCACCACTGTAAGCCTTAAAAGACAAACTCACATGTGAACCCAGAAACGTTTCTACAGTTGTAAAATTTTTATGTCTCCAATCTCTCGGTTCTCCAATCATCAGGAAGTGCTTCCAGACAGGAAGAGAGTGACCACACGTAGCTATCTGCCTATTCAGCCAGTTGACACAGATACTGGAAGGAACTACAGCTGTGTGGCCACCAATCTGGCTGTTCCCACTGGCAAAAGCACAACTGTCACTCTCAACGTGCACCGTAAGGAGTGATTTTCTTAAATCTAGGCAGAAAATCGAAAAAAACAAAAAACAAACCAAAAAACAAAAAAAACATTTAGCAGTATTGTTTCTTTTTAATATCATTCTACGCCTGAATCAGGTTACCTGAATGAAATGTAAGTATATAGTCAAAGCAAATATTTATTATAGAGCCAAACACAAATATAATGACCATTTCCCCTGATACTTTTATTATTGTTATTTTTATGACTAAAAGGAACAAGCATCATCATTTTGAATGTACACCATCTGCCACCAGATAAAAGCTTTTATAGCTGCTATTAAGTAATGCATGGCGGCCATTTTGCATCAGCCTGTCCTCCAGATCGCCGCGTGCATTAGATGTGCTAAGGCTGCTCTTACACGTCTCTCTCGCTCTCTCTCCTCTAGATCCACCAATAGTGACCTTGTCCATTGAGCCTCGCTCTGTCCTAGAAGGGGACAGAGTCACCTTCACCTGCCAGGCTCACGCCAACCCTCCTATTATGGGCTACAGGTCCGCTTCATTCTCATTTTCACCATGCTTCTTAAATTAGCTGTCACAAGCCAAAGTGAATGACAGATTTTGTTTTAGTTTTAAATAGTAAAATTTAAAATTTAAGGAAGTATTTTCTCTTAAATCTATATTATGTACTCAGGTGAAAAAGTTTTGATTTTTGGGTTTCCATTCATCCCATCCATGTCACATATGTTATTCCACTTTGCACTTCAGTACATATAATACACTGTTTTAAATCCTAGGTGGGCTAAGGGCGGCGTGGTGCTGCAGGGTGCCAGGGAGAGCGTGTTCACCACCAAGGCCGACCACTCCTTCTTCACTGAGCCTGTCTCATGTCTTGTTTTCAATGCTGTGGGAAAAACCAACGTCAGCATCTTGGTGGACGTTCACTGTGAGTCACACTGTACTCATCTCTCTGTGTTCAGTCACTTGCGGCCCACTTCACTCACTATAGTACAGAGTCAGAGGGATAAAACACACCATTGTTGTGTTTCTTTTTCTCCGAGTAGCTTTTCCCCTTTTAGTCCTACTGCATTATTACTCAAATGCAAACAAAGAACATCTCTCTTTCTCTCTCTCTCTCTCTTTCTCTTTCTCAATCTCTGTCTCCAGTTGGTCCAATCCTGTTGGTGGAGCCACAGCCAAAAACAGTAGATGCTGACTCTGATGTGACCCTCAACTGCAAATGGGCTGGAAACCCTCCGCTCACACTCACCTGGTTCAAAAAGGGTTCAAACATGGTAAGAATCTGAGCTCCCACGCTTTGCACATTTTCCTCTGTTCTTGTACTCACGCTGTTTTTACAGGTCACACTTTCTTCCCCTGTGTTTACATAAGCAGCCTGTCATTGAAGAGTATCATCTTATCTTTTCACCTATTTTCTTATTATTGCTGTCATGATCTTTTTCTTTCATTTCAATTTTTTCTTTTCTCTTATGTTTATCACTAAGTTAGAGCTAAATTTGTTTTATTGTTTAGTAATTTAAATGTTGCAGCAGGTTGACGTAGAGATGACATAGCCTGCTCACTGTATTTACATATTTATAGAGTTTGGTATAAATATCCCAGTGTCTGAGAAGCAATTATTATTATTATTATTATATATATTCTGTTTGCCTGGGAAAGAATAAGGGTTAGCGTTATGGCCATCACTGATGACAGCTTAGAGGGTTAAAGTGAGGCTCTACGAGGATTGAATTGCTTTTGGAGCCAGCCTCAAATGGTTATTCGGGGAACTGCAGTTTGTGGTTGACTTAATTTTTCAGGCTCAGAGGTTACAGCTTTGTGTTGTTAGCAAAACAGGGGTGGCTGTGGTTCAGGAGGTAGAGCAGGTTGTCTACTAATTGGGAGACTGGTGGTTTGATCCCTGGCTGCTCCAATCTGCATACCGAGGTATCCTTGGGCAAGATACTGAACCCCAAGCTGGTCATTCATTGGAATGTGAATGCTAGATCAAACCACCAACCTCCAGATTGGTAGGTGACCTGCTCTGCCTCCTGAGCTACAGCCACCCCTTGTGTGAGTGGGTGAATGAGACATGCTGTATAAAGCACTTTGAGTGCTAATGATAAATAGAAAAGTGCTATATAAGAAAAAGTTCATTTACCATGAATGCCACCACTGGCCATTTGGTTAGCTGCACTGATGTCATTAATTCATTAAACTACAGTTTATAGTGGGGGAGAGACCAGGACTAAATATAACAGCATAAAAGAAATTCTCCTTATTACATGTCTTTGTTTGGAAACTGTGGACTCCCTTGGCCAAAACCCACATCTGTATAATCAAACTCTTTCAGGTATTTCTCTTTCTAGATGCTTACATATTTAGCCATAATTTTCACACAGCTAATCAGCTAATTTTCTCATGGTTGTGGTTGCTAAGCATCTACAAAACCTCTGCGATAGGTTAAAACTGGATATGCAGGTTCGCATTGTTAGCAATTTAGAGTCAGAGTGGAAGAACACGTATACCTAAATACTATCTGCAACGGGATCTTTTAAGTTAATGTTATACATGTGGAAGTCCTGTAGTACATCAGCCTTTCTTCTCCTTATATACTCTACATGTGGACCTTTATTCTGTTTATCCTGTCCTGCTGTTTTGCAGATTTGCCTTGTTTATATTTCTTTTTTCACTCCCCCACAGGTTCTGAGTAACAGCAACCAGCTGTATCTGAAGTCAGTGAGCCAGGCGGATGCTGGCCAGTATGTATGTAAGGCCATTGTCCCACGGATTGGAGTAGGAGAGACCGAGGTCACGCTCACAGTTAACGGTCAGCAAGCATCAACACAGTTTAATGTGTCACTGCTTGTAAACGAAAATGTTGTACTTTGAAAAAGGTCAGCTTCTCTGTAATTGAAAAAAAAAATGCTGTATTTCTAAAGTGCTGGGAACTTGTTTTTGAAAAATCCTACACTTCCTCTTGAACAGGTCTGTAAGGTCAACAGCTTTAAAAAAAAAGAGAGAGAGAGAGAGAGAGAGAGAGAAAGAAAAGCCACCAGCCTGTAATTGATTTTTACAGTTTTTAGTAGTTTGTAGTTTCTTTTACATCTTTGTTAAATGCATTCACGTGTTCTCTCCCTGCAGGTCCACCCATCATCTCCAGTGAGCCAGTCCAGTATGCCGTTAGAGGGGAGAGAGGAGAAGTGAAATGCAACATAGCGAGTACACCTCCTCCAGATAAGATAGTAAGTGAAAGGATAAGAAAATATGATACAATTGTGGCACAAAACCTTTAAGGGAATTTTTCCACATTTTAGTCCAGACCAAGAAAGATGCCAAACCAGGAAAAGCTTCGGTCACAAAGACAACAAGGTTGTACCTTTTAGTCTGACAGCAGTTTTTATTTTATGGTTACTGTACCTTCCCTTTTGTGAATAGCTCTTTTCCTGCATGGCAAATGCTTTTAGGCACTGACACTGTCCCCTTTTCTGTTTGAGTGGTGACTCACCCTTAAACTCTCCCAGAATGTTCCTCCATCCCATCACATAAACAAACCAACACTAAGCCGGCCCGCTTTTAGCTCTGCGTCAGAAATCACCCTGGATGCTTTTCCTGCTCGGTTGTATCACAGAAATGCAGCAGTAGTAGCTCCTCGGCTACCCTGCCTCTGTGACTGATCCATCCTGACTTGCATTGCACGCCTCTAATGCAAGTGGCGATGGTTTGGGCAGAAAAGGATTTATAAAATATAAAGGACTGGAGAAGAACAGTTGTCCCAGTAAACGCCACAGCCAAGAGAATCTCCTTCTCTAGAATAAGTGGGCATATTATGGGAACATGTGGGCTTATGCATAATTAACTCACCTTAGCACAGCTGCTTTTAGTACTTTAAGGTTGGAGAGCGTGCAAGAGTCTCACCAGCTCATTCATCTATTACTGTCATGCCATTCTACAATGGTGTGTGTCAATTACGGCCAGTCAGGCTTTTTTTTAATTAAATATCTTAACCGCCATGGTCACACTGTTGGGTTGAGAAAAGTAAAACCTGTAATCATGCTTCTGAATTGTCAATAATAAATAACATTCTGCTTTAGCGCTCTTCATTTCAATAATTTATATTTTTTGTATTTATATTTGAAAAACTGAAATGCACATGTGGTAATAGCAGTGATCATTAAACTTACAATTACTTCTGACAAATTCTTCACAAATGTATTATTATTTTTTTAAGTAAAGATCTTCCTTCCAATTCACTCATGTTTCTGCATGTGTTAGCCATACAGCTTTGGTTTTGCAGTGAACATTATAGCTTTATGTAAGTAAATTCTGTTTCAGGTGCACATTAATGTGCTTGAATACGGCACATTAATGTGTGTTTTTGCACAAGCACATAACTGGAAGCATCTGACTTGACTGTGATTTGATAGTTGGGATGGGAATCATAGAGTAAGTCATCATAATATCCTCATATGTTTCCCATGGTAACGATGGTATCACAGCGATCCTGCTATAATGGATACATTGCAAGTTTAGGGTACGTCGAAGTATTTAAGTACCTAAAGAACAAAAAGTACATCTCAAAAGCAGGAATTGTGTATGTATTACATGCATTGTGGTGTAAGTGTGTGACTGTATTATCATTATTGTTCAACTCTAATAATGTTTCTGTTTAATTAATGCAGTTTCTAATGAGCTTTTTTAAGTTCTTCTTCACTTGTTTCTACTTTACCCTCAGTTATTTCATAATCAGCACTTTGTTAAGGAGTAATGAAGTAGTGGCTCTGTTAAGACTCCCTGTATGCTTGCATAACAATCGTGATGTTGGTGCAAGAGACACAGTGCGATATTTTATTTCTATATTGTCCCACGCCTAATATATACTGAATCTGTTAAACCTATCCTCCTGGCTATAATAAATCTACTCCAGAAAGCTCTGGAATCTGAATCTGAATCTGATTTGGCCTAATGGGGGTTGTGTGTGTGCTGCAGGTGTGGGCGTGGAAGGAGAACGTGTGGGAGAAGGAGAAGGGGACACTGCTGGAGAGGTACACGGTGGAGCAGAGCAAACCGTCAGCCGAGGGCGGTGGCGTCCTCTCCACCCTCACCATCAACAATGTGATAGAATCTGACTTCCTGTCAACTTACAACTGCACGGCCTGGAACTCTTTTGGCCCGGGCACCATGATCATCACACTGGAGGAGAAAGGTCTGTGCTCAGGTGCAGATTCATTATTCAACAATAAAGAATTTTGCACAGAAAGTTACTCCGTAGTCTCATTAGAAAAATAGTAAAAGAGAAAATGATTAGAGTTAGTAGCTACAGTGGTGTGAAAAAGTGTTTGCCCCCTTCCTCATTTCCTGTTTTTTTGCATGTTTGTCACACTTAAGTGTTTCGGAACATCAAACCAATTTAAACAATAGTCAAGGACAACACAAGTAAACACAAAATGCAATTTGTAAATGAAGGTGTTTATTATTAAAAGTGGAAAAAAAATCCAAACCATCATGGCCCTGTGTGAAAAAGTGATTGCCCCCCTTGTTAAAACATACTATAACTGTGGTTTTTCACACCTGAGTTCAATTTCTCTAGCCACACCCAGGCCTGATTATTGCCACACCTGTTCTCAATCAAGACATCACTTAAATAGGAGCTGCCTGACACAGTAAGGTCCACCAGAAGATCCTTAAAAGCTACACATCATGCCGAGATCCAAAGAAATTCAGGAACAATTGAGAAAGAAAGTAATTGAGATATATCAGTCTGGAAAGGGTTATAAAGCCATTTCCAAAGCTTTGGGAATCCAGCGAACCACAGTGAGAGCCATTATCCACAAATGGCGAAGACATGGAACAGTGGTGAACCTTCCCAGGAGTGGCCGGCCACCCAAAATTACCCCAAGAGCGCAGCGACGACTCATCCAAGAGGTCACAAAAGACCCCACAACAACGTCCAAAGAACTGCAGGCCTCACTTGCCTCAGTTAAGGTCAGCGTTCATGCCTCCACCATCAGAAAAAGACTGGGCAAAAATGGCCTGCATGGCAGAGTTCCAAGGAGAAAACCACTGCTGAGCAAAAAGAACATTAAAGCTCGTCTCAATTTTTCCAAAACACATCTTGATGATCCCCAAGACTTTTGGGAAAACATTCTGTGGACCGATGAGACAAAAGTGGAACTCTTTGGAAGGTGTGTGTCCCATTACATCTGGCGTAAAAGGAACACTGCATTTCAGAAAAAGAACATTATACCAACAGTAAAATATGGTGGTGGTAGTGTGATGGTCTGGGGCTGTTTTGCTGCATCAGGACCTGGAAGACTTGCTGTGATAAATGGAACTATGAATTCTGCTGTCTACCAAGAGATCCTGAAGGAGAATGTCCGACCATCTGTTCGTGTACTCAAGCTGAAACGAACTTGGGTTCTGCAGCAGGACAATGATCCTAAACACACCAGCAAGTCCACCACTGAATGGCTGAAGAAAAACAAAATGAAGACTTTGGAGTGGCCTAGCCAAAGTCCTGACCTGAATCCTATTGAGATGTTGTGGTATGACCTTAAAAAGGCCGTTCATGCTCGAAAACCCTCTAATGTAACTGAATTAGGACAATTCTGCAAAGATGAGTGGGCCAAAATTCCTCCAGAACGCTGTAAAAGCCTCATTGCAAGTTATCGCAAACGCTTGGTTGCAGTTGTTGCTGCTAAGGGTGGCCCAACCAGTTATTATGGTTATGATGGTTTGGATTTTTTTTTCACCTTTAATAATAAACACCTTCATTTACAAATTGCATTTTGTGTTTACTTGTGTTGTCCTTGACTATTGTTTAAATTGGATTGATGTTCCGAAACACTTAAGTGTGACAAACATGCAAATAAAACAGGAAATGAGGAAGGGGGCAAACACTTTTTCACACCACTGTAAATATGCATGTGGCTGGTCTGTGAAGACCTGACTGAATAACAATTACATCACAGTTATTATTAAGTAAGTAAAAAAACTAAATGATGCAAAAGCCGCTAAACGCCCACCTCCATAAAATATGAGATAATGATATTTACAGAATCCTTTCCACACATACTATACGCCAATTAAATCATGTCGCATCATAACCCGCTAAGTACTGTCTCCGCTTAGCCTGAATTATCCGTGTGTTATCAAAAGTCTCTAAACACTGCTTCCCATTGCCCACAAAAGCCTCTACATCCCTAGAACCAATCGGAACGCAAGATCGAATTACGTGACTTGATGTGTTTCCTGCACCGCGCTGCATTGAATCTCTGTAGAAATCTTTCGATGATAGTCTAATATCTGGGACGTTTGCCTTGATGCGGACTGAAGAGAATAATCGCATGTCTTTTCTGAAAACGTAGGGCACATAGGTATGGATATGGATGAACCTATCCAACCCCTTGATCCCTAGAAATGGTGACTTTCTCATTTAGTATGTGTTCTTTAATAGTTTTCAGTGTTTACAGTTCAATCAAAGGTTATTTTGCCACTCTTAACTATGTCTTTGTGGAAGAAGTGGATTTAGAGGTTTTTACAAAAAAAGAAGCTCAGGATTTAGCTGGTTTTGCCACAAAACACAGTATTATTTGTTTAAAAGTAGGGAAATGACTAGATTTACTTTTCTCTCAATAATAACCTCACCATTGCCTGTAAAATGAAATGGCTGAACTTCAGCATAAGAGCCAGGTAAAAAAAAATGCTATTCTAAAAGAAAAGTGTCCAGGTGGATTTAGAGGGTTTTGCATCTAAACTCTTCAAATATACACATGTTTAAGTGTATGTATATACTGTATCTGCTAAGTAAAAATGGATTTGCTAATGATGCGTACTACTTTTATAATAAATTTTACATCTCTCATGTGATGTAGGTTCATAAAATATTTCTTTAGTTAAAATCTTGCCTGCACTGCTTTGGGCAGCCGTCTCTAACTCACTGTTTTTCTCTCTCACCCTCTCATTACAGAGGAGGTTCCACTGGGGATAATAGCTGGCGGGACCGTGGGCTCTACCATCCTCTTGTTCATATTCCTGCTGGTCTTAGTTCTTATTTTCTACCGGCAACGCAAAGGCAGTGAGTCATACTCTCCATATGCTTTCACATACAGTATAAAGAAAATCTGTAAATCCATTTTTCCCATGCCTTTTACGGAGCGTCACAGATTAAATGCTTCATTTTATGCCAAACAACGGGCAGAAAACCAGAGAAAATTAAACACCTACGACTTCCTCTCCACCATATTGATGTAGGTCCCCTCTGACCTTGCGCCCTTCAGCTCTTGAAAACACACTGACTGACAAGTGTGTGTCCAGCTGCATTCAACCTCGCCATGTTTTGCTTCCAGGTCGGCGCGGGGTCACGCTGGGTAAGCCCGACATCAAGGTGGAAACGATAAACAAGGAGACCCACAGCTTAGAGGAGGACTCTGGCAGCGTGTCCACAGCTTCGCGCATGGTCAAGGCCATGTACTCGGTGAGAAGCAGCAGGGTGTGTGTGTGTGTTTGGGTTGGACACTGTTTACACAGCCTGTAGTTGTAGAAAAAACCTTAGATTAACTCAGTAACCTCTCCCTACGCCACTCTGTGCCTTTTGACTAAAAACAAACACCATGATTTTTCCCTTTTAATCATTCCTTTTAACACTTTTAATCCCATTTTCTCTTCTTCTCTCATACTCTGTTGCCTCCTTCCCTTTTTCTTTCTCCTTTTTTCTTTTTTTTTTGTTTTGTTGTTTGACGGTTTAGTTTCTCCCCTCTGTGTCCTTCTCTCCTTCCAATCAGCCCTTTAAAGATGACATAGAGCTCAAGTCTGACCTCCGCAGTGACACCCTGGACACCCGCCAGGAGTATGACCTTAAGGTGAGATCGCACAGATGCCAGAAATATTTACGTACATCAGTTCAGGAATGAATGTTATTCAAAATGTAGGAAATTTTTTTTTTGGTTTTAAGTCAGTTTTCCTTTGAGCTAATCTCCTCTTCAGCAGAGATATGTTCTGCCTCATTTGCTGGTGGTATGTTGGGAATAGCGTAAGTGCTGCACTCAGTATCTGTGAGAATATTAGAGCTGGATATTTAAGATTAAAAATTTTCACTGCAGCTGGCCTTAATTGCCGGAGCTCTTTTGGTCTTCTTTGCCTTTCCCTTTCAGTCCAACTGTGATGCAGCTTTCTTCTTTGATTACACAGCGAGCTGACTGCAGAGTCATTACAAGACAAAACAGAAGAAAAAAAACCTCCATAAATTGGAAAGAAATGTTAAAAAGAACAAACCAAGTTCAAGCACACTCTGCCTATTTAGCTGGCATGAATCATTTATACATTTTGACACCATGTGGTTGGGCTAAGGTGATGAATGAATTTTCACGCATACAGCTGCCAAAATGTTCTTCTGAACCCCACACCCCACACCCCCACCCTCCACCCACCCATGAATATTTTGTGAGGGCAAACAAACCACCCCTCTAGCTGGAGTGCTGCCTTGGATCACTTTGAAGAAACAGAGACATGAATCCACCCAGGAGGTGGTTAGATCACCCCGACAACTGCCTCAGCCAGACTGCTTTTTTTTTTTTTTTTTAATTTTTGTTCTTTCCTCTGCCTGAAGCACCAAAGCAGTGAAACAAAGCTGGGTGGGAGAGAAGTCTGAAAGACAATGAGATGGCAGAATCATGTCAGAAAGAGCTGAAGAGCAAAGCGAGGTGCAGTGAGCAAGGAGAGCATCCTTTTATTTTTTAACGCAGGCGTCCTGGGGTCAACTCTGCATGTTGTCATGCTGCTCATGGATGCTTAAATTCAGAAAGAATCTGAATTTCTGGTTCTTCTTGTTAGCTTTCCTAATGTGTTCTCACAGGATACAAAATACATAAGAATACGCTTAACTTGCCAAGTAAAATTCCAAATTCGGTACATAAATCCCCAAATTATTCAATTTTCTGTAAACTGCTAACAGCAGTAAAAAACAAAAAACAGATTCAGATGGTGGAGAGGTGACTCCTTAAACACCACAAAAACTAAAAAAAAAAAGTATGGAATAGCAGTAAAACTACCAAACTATTTTTAAAATTATTGCTATATGTCATCTTGTTTGGCAAATGAAACACAAAATACAAGCGCATGGAGGTGAGAAAGAGAGTCCGTAATAATAACTGTTCAAAAAAATGTATAATTCAATTCAATTCAGTTTTATTTATATAGCGCCAAATCACTACAAACAGTCGTCGCAAGGTGCTTTACATTGTGAAGTTAAAAACTATAATTACACAGAAATAATTACACAGAAAACAGTCAAAACAACCCCCTATCAGCAATCACCTGGCGACAGTGGGAAGGAAAAACTCCCCTTTAACAGGAAGAAACCTCCAGCAGAACCAGGCTCAGGGAGGGGCAGCCATCTGCCACAACCGGTTGGGAGTGAGGGGAGAGAGACAGGATTTTAGATATACTGAAAATAAAAAAAAAAAGGCATGTTCAAATTTGATATTATGAAATACATTTGAAGACCTGTAGCACCAATTAAAACTTTATTTTACATGTTTTATTGTGCATACATAAATTAACAATTTGCTTTTATTTCCATTTACTTATGTTTTTTGCTCAAATCTAGTTCATGTTTTAACAAAGTTATAGTGTCTTACATCTACTCAATGTACTCTTTCATGCTACCCTGTTGCTTGGCCATAATATCTTTAAAGGGCTTTTAAAGTTGACTCAAAGTGACATCATTTCAGGGTACTCTAGGCTGTTGGGTTTGATAGGTCAGTCCTGCAGACAAAACATGCAGTGTGCATTGTAATTTTTTTGAAGACTCCCAAGAAACCAATTTGCATATGCTTGTGTTAAGGACTCAAGCAGCTGAGTCACAAATAAGAAGCAAACTCCCTGCACAACACAATTTTAATGAATCTGCACCTGGACACCTACCAGCTCAAAACTTGCTGTTAACCCTGACCTCTGACCTTCTACAACAACAAAAAAATCTCTGTGGGCTCAGGAAGGAATATTATTAACAACAAAGACCTTTAAACTTTACAGTAGTGTACAAAATTCCTTTGTTTATTAACTCTTTTCTTTTTACTCATTCTCTCTTTTGTTTCTTGCTGCCTTTCTCTGCCTCTCTTTCTCTCTTCAGGACCCCACAAATGGTTATTACAATGTGCGGGCCTCCACCCATGACGAAGTGCGTCCTGCCTCCCATTCCACCATGCACTACTCAGACTACCGCTCCCCCACAGGAACACCAGGGGGAGCTGCATCTATTAGCAGCAGCACTGGCGGCTCAGGTGCCACAGCCAGCGGAGGAGCCCCAGGTCCCCCTGGCCCCCTCACTTCACCTGGACGCCCGCAAGCCTGCTACGACCCCCGACCGCCTTCCAGACTGTCCCACATCAGCTATGCCCAGTTCAACACCTTCACCCGTGGGGGCCAAAGCCAGCAGCCCCCAGCTAACCCTGCCCCTGCAGCCAGTGACTTCCCTGGGGACTGTAGCCTCCTGGACTCCACTTCCCAACTGGCCTATGACAACTATGGATACCCCTCACACTACCAGACCTACCGAATGGGTTTTGCACCATCCAGCCTGGCTCCTCTTGAGGCTGGCCCATCCTATGAGATGTACGGGGTGGGATCTGGGGTGGGCAGTCCCGGGGTTGGGGTTGGCCCAGGAGGTCCACCTCCCTCGGGATCAGAGACTGGACTAGGGAAGTACGGCAGCTCCACTCGCTTCTCCTACACCTCACAACACTCTGACTACTCCCACAGCCGGCACACACAACGGATGCAGACTCACGTGTGAGACAGAGATGCATAACCACCTCACAGTCTTAGCTGCGCATGAGGAAGCATCTTATAAATAGAGTCACACCTAAAAACACTCGGTCACAAATTTACATGCGCACATTATCACACGGTAACATGAACCCTACTAAACACAAACACGACTACAGAACACACACACACAAAAAAAAAAACATCATACAGACACACACACACACAGGCACAAAGTCAAACAACCATGCCCATGAGACAGGGGGTAGGGGAAACTGGGAGAGCAAAAAGAGAGGGTAGATAGGAAGGAGCTTAATGAGACAGGGAAGGGAAATTCCACAGTTTCGAATTCCTTCACTCCCGATGTGTTTGAAAATCTGAGCTCTGAAAGAGCGGACAGCGCAAGTCACAATCAAGATGGGTAATGAGAGCAAGAACCCGAGAGAGGACAAGAGATCGCTGATTTTTGGCGCCCATAGCCTTTGCTGTGAACTGACATTGTAAAATGATAAGAGAACGTCTTAAAGCAAACTGAAAAATATGGTACAGACTGATCGGAAGAAACCTCAACCGGTGGAAGTCATTTCTGGCCGACATTTTTACTTTTTTTTTCTTTTTTTTTTTTTTGCTGGTTGACTTATTCAGTGATCATAGAGCACATATACATAGTAGCCCAGAATGCCCTTGTGTACAGTGGTACTTGCCATCATGCCTGTTAGGCAGGGCAGGGGAGGGTTGGGCTGGGGGTGGGCTCGGGAAGGTTGTTGTCATTTTGCACTGCATCTACAGTATTCATGCTTAGACGTCTTAGACATCTATATCTGTGTTATGTCTTCTTTTTATTTGCACACAAGACTAGAGCTTTGTATTCTATTTTTTAACATTACAGAATTATTTTTGTCAATGTAAAAACATGTAATGTGTATGTATGGACCAAAACTTTGAACAAGAGCGCACATAGCTCGGGCGTGTGTGCCTGAAGGAAATCCACTGAGACAGAATGCCAACAGAAGAGCCTGAATTCAGGTCGTATCTCACATCAGAAGGGTGTATCAGTGTATAAAAGAAACCTAGTGCCAAGTGTTCATGTTGTTCTTCACCTTAGACCATGTATATGCAGTAGAAGCTCCTACTATCGGCGGCTGTTGCTTTACAAACCAGGCTTGGGGGCCTTGAGTCATTCCCAGACCAGTTTTTTTGTAGGCTGGAGCATTTTTCTCTGAGCTCTTAACTACAAGCCTGGTGGAGACAGAGAGAAAACACAGATGTTGGGTTTAGAGTGGCCTTATAGGGGAACATGTCACACATTTCCATTTTGAATCATTCCTCATCATCTGTCTGCCAAAAATGGCCAGAGGAGAACATGTAAGGAGAGGTTTAATGAAGGCTTGTCCACAATATTGACATGTAGTAGTGTATGACTGTGAGCATGTGGGTGTGCGAGTGTGTGTGAGAGAGAGAGAGAGGGATCAAGGAGCAGTGCGTGGGCGTAGGTGCACACATCAATTTGTACAGTGTGTTTGTATAGATGTGTGAATGACTGCGTGTGTATGGGAAACATACTTTAAACACGCAGCGCCCAACTGGAGAGCTTGCGTGACTGTTGTATGCATGTGCGTGTGCATGTCTGTGTCGAAGTGTGTGGGTGTGTGTTTAAAGTATATGTCCATATCATTTCTCTCACAATCCTGTTACAGTACTTTTATACCTCTGGTAGGACTGTATCCTGTATTATTGTGTCTTTGAATTTAGAAAAATCCAATGTTTATCTTATTGTACTGTTCTTCGTAGCAGAGAAAACTGTTCAAAAAATGTACAACAAATGTTATCAAACTCTCATTTTTTAATTTCATTATCTTCAATATTTTTTAAAAATGGTATGTAATTATTTTTCCACAGTATTACATAAATAAAAGCACTGTTTTTTATAAAGTGTGGTGTTTGTCATCTTTCAGCTAAAATGCTATATGTTTATACAAAGCAGTAATATTTTTAATACTTTATTATCTAATGAGAAAGCCTTTGCTTGTTTTGTAAAAAAAATATTGAGTATATTCTTTAATACTATAGCCTACACTCTGGACAGGTCATCAATCTGTCACAGCTACCACAAAGACACATGTATGTATCTATCTATCTATCTATCTATCTATCTATCTATCTATCTATCTATCTATCTATCTATCTATCTATCCATCTATCTATCCTTAAATAAATGGGTTACATTTGTCCGACAGGCGGCAGCCACTACACTACTAAAACTACAGAAGAAGAAACTCCCTACG
This sequence comes from Pterophyllum scalare, assembly GCA_024447675.2. Lineage (NCBI taxonomy): Eukaryota > Metazoa > Chordata > Actinopteri > Cichliformes > Cichlidae > Pterophyllum > Pterophyllum scalare. The sequence goes on along the minus strand of JAMQGT020004691.1, from coordinate 2,811 downwards.
TCATTGGCCGGAGATTGTCCAACAGCCAATATGGCGGCCACAATGTTGAGGTCGCTTTGTAAACTCGGACGTCCTTCAACAAAATTATTATTAGGCCATAATTTGCTGAGCCCCGGCTGTACGCTGCTGCAGAACAGGTATGATAACAAAAAGACCAAACGTGACGCCACGTGTTATCTTTGTTCCCCTGGCGGTCTTAGCTTCAGCTCCTCACAAATATGCACGGCGAAACGCTCATGCTAGCAAAATGCTACATAATCCGGCTTTGCTTCTACCAACAAAAAAAAGACACGACTCCCCGGGTGCAGTTTGTACTATGAATCTACATGGAAAACATCTTTGTTAGTTGCGTGCTTAGCGATAGCAAAGTGCCCTCAACAGCTTGTGACGCGTACGGGATCGTATAGACCTGTCCCTGTCGGGTCGTTGCCTGCAGAGCTGTCAGCGTGTGCCATTTTTTAATACAGGGGTTTTACATTGCCAGTGTAAGATTAAAATGTTCTAATATATGCATATAAATATGCCGGTTTTGGCAAAAGAGTGAGAGTAAGTTGATTTGGGAGGCTCAAGAGGGTCTGAAATGACCCTCTTTCCTTAATGTACTGATATGTACCCAGTTCAGTGTGACATGAATCTTTTGTGCAGTGCTAGTTCTATATTAATGCCTCTGTATATTTGCAGTGTTGTAACATTTAGCATTAATACATGAAAAATAGTTTTCACAGTACTTCACAGGCCGCAGCATGTAAAATGATTAAACTCATGACAGTAAAAATACAAATGGTTGTGTCTCTCTCTGTTAGCCTTGTGACTGTCTGGCAACCTGTCCAGGGGTCACTCTGCCTGAGTTAGATAAGTGGAAGAAAATGGATGGATGAAATTTTTTGTGTTTTACAAACAAATTTAGAAGTGTATTAGATCATGCATACAAACAAATGATGAAGGCCTGGCTGTCTGAGGAGGTTTAAGCCCAAGTCTTTAAAGTGAATACTATTACTAAAAGTATTAATAATATTAGTAATAATTGTTATTGCTTGGTACTATCTCTTGATGCTGGAGAATCTAGAATTATTTATTTGTTATTTATTTTTACCTGAACCACAGTGTGTGTGTCTCTGGGAGAATGATATTAAGAACCTGTAATTTCAGCCTGAGTTTTGCTTATTTTTTAAAATGTTTTAATTTTTCAAGCTTCTGGTGGAAACATTGGAAAATTGTACCTTTTCTGGCTTCTTCACACACAGTTGTTTCAGTTTCTTCGGTTAGACTTTCTTGCCTTAGCAGTGCAGGCTTCTCTCTTGCAACATTGTCACCACATTCTCCGCTTCACCTGGAGTTAAATGTGTTTCCTTGTATAGAGGAATGGGGGTATGGCAGTATCCAGATTGCACAGGCCTGTTGGTTCAGAATGATTCTGATTTACTAACATACATGTGGTGATAAGAACAAAATAGGCTAGTGCGTACCTTTCATAAGCAGTGCAGTAATTTTGTGAACACGCTTATTTTTATGCAGGGTAACAATGTTTCCATGCACATATTCGTAAATGAGGGCCAGTGGTTCCAAGACCTTAACCTAATTAAAATGCTGTGGGGGGACTTTAAGAGACCTGTGTAAATGCCTGTAAACCTCAGTGATCTAAAGCAGCACTGTGAAGAAGAGTAGGCCAAAATTCCTCTATAATGATGTGTGAGACTGATAAAGTCATACTGCTAAATGTGGCTCTCCAAGCTATTGAATCTATGAAGTTATTGAATGTGGAATTGGGTGTATTCAAAAACTTTCTTTTCACTTGACTGTATATTTCGTCTCTGCATGTTTCCTTAATCAGCCACCTTTTGATAATCAGTCCTCAGGTTGGCAGGCTGGGTGTAGTTGATCACCCTTTCTAAATGACGCCTCATGAGATAAAAGCACGCAGGTAGCCTGAGGTATCAGCTTCTTGTGCTGGAAGTTTTAAGTTCTGACATCTTGGCAGTGAAATGCAATGCTACCACCCAGCCTCATACTTGCTTCATGTTAAAAATAGTCACTGTGTTTCACAGGCAGAAACAGTGGCAGCCAGATGTGGAGTGGATGGAGCAGTTTGCTGGGGCGGTGATGTACCCCACTGCTGTTAATGAGAAGTGGACACCACCCCCATGGAATGGTACCATTCACATACACTCATACTTTGAAGACTACTAGTAGAAAATACTGCTGTTCTTTAATAACTACTCATCTCAAGTATATATTTTTAAAAAATTGTAATCAAAAGGGAAATATAATATGAGCTGCCAGCACTGTGGGAGAGTTGAAAACATTCCAAGTTAAAATGTGTCGTATCAGACTTTGGCAGCGATAGAATGATAACACTTTTGACTGTGTTTCCATTATTGTCCCTGGTGTTTTCTGACTGCCAGCCTTCATTATAATGGGAGGCAGGCATTTAGTGCGTGACTTAAGTGTTTATATTTCCACATTGCAGTTGGTTTCAGATGTGCCAGTGCTTTGGACAGCTTATTCTGCATTATGGTTATTGGTTTGATGTAAAGAAATGTTAAGCTGTCAGTCTGTTCAGACTTTAGTTTGATCTTTCACTTTTTGTTTGCTTTCTTTTTCAGACAAAGATCCTCCCGCAGAGAAGGATGTGTCCAACCTGACGATTAACTTTGGTCCTCAGCATCCTGCAGCTCACGGTGTGTTGCGTCTGGTGATGGAGCTCAGTGGAGAGTCTGTCAAGAAATGTGACCCACACATTGGCCTCCTTCATCGTGGCACTGAAAAGCGAATTGAGTACAAGACGTACCTGCAGGTACTGAACTACTGAAT